>JALNQF010000619.1:0-19226 GCA_028456385.1 Ophiosphaerella korrae | reverse complement strand
AGTACTTACTTAGATAGCTTTATCTACTATTTACTCTTTTTAGTTAATTATTAAAACTACTTTATTAAGTTATCTTGCGTAAAGTCTACTTTATAAGAACTTAGTAATACGTTACTATTAGGTATACCTCTTTCTACTACTATTAATAGTAATAAAGTAAGAAGTATTATATCTAAAGCTAAGTAAACTTATAAAGTTATAGAAGAGCTTATAAAAGCTATAATATATAGTATTTTATCTTTAAATAGGTTT
Source organism: Ophiosphaerella korrae (assembly GCA_028456385.1). Classification (NCBI taxonomy): domain Eukaryota; kingdom Fungi; phylum Ascomycota; class Dothideomycetes; order Pleosporales; family Phaeosphaeriaceae; genus Ophiosphaerella; species Ophiosphaerella korrae. The sequence goes on along the minus strand of JALNQF010000619.1, from coordinate 18,974 downwards.
ACGCGTAAAGTAACGTAAGATAAAGATACTTATACTCTAGAAATTCTAGAACGCTTTATAGAGTTTATCTATTAAGTATAAGAAAAAGATATAGCTTATCTTGTATATATAGTAAAGAGCTTCTAGAAAGTAGGTAGAGTAAAGAAAAGTAACTATAACTAGAAGTTTAACTCTAGTAGTATTTTATATAAGAGTAAGAAAGTATAGATTCTTAATAATAGAGCCTTCTACTAAAATATCCTATAAAAAAACTATACTAACCTAATAGGTAGCTACTATAAGACTAATAAGACTATAGACTTACTATAGTATAAGTATTATTAGCTACGTCTTCTCCTAGATATTTATAACTATATTAAGAGATACTTTATATATTAACTAAATAAGATTTAAAAGTATAAGCCCTAGAAAATACTAGTACTACTACTAGTACCTATAATAGTATAGTATTACTTTTTATTAGACTTTATAATAGACTTAATAGTCTTAAGAGATATAAAAGAGAATAAGTTTAACTTAATTCTAGTACTTATAGACTAGTTTATAAAGTACGTCTAATACCTTTTTATAAGTAAAATAATTATAGTATAAAGAGTAGCTAATTTATTAATAAATTAATACTTTTTAAAGTAAGGTCTCCTAGATACCCTACTATTAGATAGAAAGTCTATCTTTACAAGCTAATTCTAGTCTAATATATACTATTACCTTAAAATTAACTATTAATTAAGTATAGCTTTTTACCTATAGATAGATAGGTAGACTAAAAAGTAGAACTAAAAATTAGAGACGTACTTAAGGATCTATATAAATTACTAGTAAGATAACTAGGTATTATTACTTTTATACGTAGAGTATACTTATAATTTAAAAAAGTATTTAGTATATAGCTAAAGCCTTATACGCGTAGCGTTTAGTATAGATCTTAAAGGATTTAATAGTATTTCTAATAAATATTAGCTAAGGTAACTAGACTCCTAATAGAATATATATAGAAAAGTCCTAGTACTTAGGTAGTAAGTTATAAGACGCCTTAATTAATAAGCTAAAATATAGAAAGTAGTAAAAGTAAGTCTCTAGTATACCTAGTTTTATAATAAGAAATAGTATAATATAAAAAGGGAAAACAAGTACTTTACTAAAGGCGAGGAAGTAATATTAAGATTAAAGAATATTACTACTTACTACTTATCTAAGAAATTTAATATATAATATCTTAGACTATTTTTAATTAATAAAAAGATAGGTAAGCTAGTATATAAGCTTAACCTCTTTCTATTAATAGCTTAAATATATCTTATATTTAATATATCTCTATTAGAACTATAGTATACACTATTACTAGAAGTAAATTTTTAACTAGGTAATATCTAAATCCTAGATAATATTATATTAGGAAACTACTATAAAGTTAAAAGAATCTTAGATTATAAGGATATAAAGGCTAGAGGAAGAGAGTACCTAATAAAATAGCTAGGCTAGTCTATAGAGGAAGCTACTTAGAAACTAGCTAGTAACCTAGACTATTACGTAGCTATATTAGAGGAATATAAAAAATCTACTATAATAAGTACTTCTAAGAAAGCTTAGAGCTACCTTTAGAAAGAGAAAGTAATAAAAAAGAGAGCTAAAAAGTAATTTAGAAAGTAATTTTTATAAGAATTAAGATATAAGTTAAGAAAGTATACTATTTCTCTAAAGAGAACTACTCTACTTAAAATTATTATACTCTAGTATATTAAGCGTTAAATTTAGACGTAAACTTAAGCTTAAAGAGCTTATAAGTAGATATAAAGGCTTAGTTAGTAATAAAAATAGACTACTTACTAGCTTTATATCTAGTACGTTTCTATAGTAGTACTAGTACTTCTCTTATACTATTATAGAACTAGTACGTTTAAAACTCTTTTTAATAGCCTTATTAACTATAATATTAGTAGTAGTAGCTTAGCTTATAGGCCTTAAACTAAGCTATATTATAAGAAGTCTAGAGCGAAGATATTATAGCTATAATAAGAGAAAACTAATTTAAGCTAATTAGCCCTACTATAGATAACAAAAGTACGTACAACCTATAAGGTAATAAACTTAACTAGGAAACTAACTATAATAGAGACACGTAATAAATTTATAATTCGCGATTTTAGTAAATACAAAGTATAAAGCTAAGTACGTAATAAATTTATAATTTGCGATCTTAGTAAATACAAAGTATAAAGCTAGCTAAGGGACCTAAGTATATAGTTAGTAGTAATACCTATTATTAGGATAGTATTAGTAATCTAATCTCTAACCTAGAACGCTAATACTTAACATTATACACATAAATTAACTATTATTTATAGTTATTACTAATTACTATATAAGCTTTTGTTATTACTTCTTAATCTACTAATAACCTAATAGTTATTAGGACGTTAACCCTAGTAGACCTATTACACCTTACTAATTTAGTTATTAAAAGGAGCGAAGCGTAAGTAGCTTATAGTCTAGCTAACACAATAGTAGAAAGTTTAACTAAAAGGAGAGCTAAGGCACCTATAAGTAGTTACGAGTTAGACGATATAGTATAGAGAGATATTAAGAACTACTTAAATAACCTAATCTCTAAAAAAGAAGATATAAAAATAGTAATTAATACCCTAAAAATATAAAATAAAGAACTTTAGGAATAGATAAAATAAAACAAAGCCTAGATTAAAGCTATTATAAAAGGATAAAATTAGATAGAATTAATTATATAATACTTAGAGATAAGTACAACAAAGAAGCTACTAAAGATACCTATACTTAGGAAATTTAATAAAATAAGAGAGAAACTAAGACCTTTTATAACTTTAGTATAACTCTAGATAGATATATAAGTACTATACTTTAATATAGAAGAAAAGAAGGTAATATATATTAGAATATACCTAGAATAAGATATAATAAGATAGTTTAAACCTTACTAGATAGACTATATAATACACGCTCTAATAATATAGAAAGATAAGACTAAAGCTATCTTTAGAAGTTATAAATACTTTACTAGATAAATAAGAGTAGTATTTAGGGATATAGATATTACCTAATAAGTAGAAGAGAAACTTAAAAGGCTTATATAAAGTAAGAGTATTCTTAAATATATATTATAATTTAAATAACTAATATAAAATATAGAATAGAATAAATTAGCCCTAATATTACAATTTAAATAAGGACTAAATATAAAAATCTAATACAAAATAATTTATATAGAGAAACCTAGAATACTAAAAGCTCTAAAGTAGAAGGTAATCTAAATTAATAATAATTTTTAAGAATAGAAAAAGAATTAGTATAGTAGCTAACCTAGAAACTAGGATATTAGAGGCCCTATAATCCTTAACGCTAATAAGGATAGAAAAAAGAAAAAGAATAAAGACTTTACGTACTTTAACTATACTAAGAAAGGCTACTACGTAAAAGACTACTAATTATAAAAGAAAAAGGATATAGTATATTATAAATATAGAAAACTAAGATACTTTATAAAAGACTATAGAAGTAAAGACAATAAGAAAGATAAAGAAGCCTAGTTAAAGATAACTAAGAGTAAAAAAGAAGTACTAAAAGTATAGACTAAACTTTAAAAGAAAGTAGCTAGGAGTAAAGAAATATAATATATAATACTCTACTAGACCTTTTATTATAAAGACAACTACTATATATATTATTTTAGTAAAGAGAGAATAGAATAGTTTTTATAAAAGAATAGAGTAGTAGTAATAAAAGAAAGAATAAAAGTATAGCTAGAAGAAATAGTATACGTAATAGACTTACTAATAGAAGACTTAGAAAGAGAAGAGCCCTAGATACTATTAATCTAGGCTAAAGGACTAGCACTAGATAAAGAGACTACTATAGCTTCCTCTAAAGGAACGTAAGAAAGTAAAAAAGAAGTTAGTATAAGAAGTATAGAGTACGCCTAGCTAGATATATATAGCTATAATAGCTATACAATAATAGATATAGAGGAATAAAACAAGTAATAAGAGTTTATTTAAAAATACTTACTAGTTATAAGTATAGAGAAAGCTTATAATAACTAGAAAGAGCGTAATCTTAAAGAAATAAAGTTTATACTATTTTAAGAATAGATAAAGTAATATATAGTTATAGTAGGAAGAATACTTATATAAAAAGGATAGTAGTATTTTATAAGAAAAACGTAATAGATTAATAAAGCCTATATACTAAGAGTACTAGTAGTATACTATATCTTAATAATAAATACACCTAGAAAAGATAAATACTAAGAAGGAGATAGCAAAATAATAAACCTAAAATATCTAGTATATTTTAAAATATTATAGATATTATACCTAGACAAGAATTATATTATATATAGGAACCCTAAAGTATATAATAGAGTATAGCTTATAAGAAGAAAGGGCTATAACTATATAAGAGTAATTCTAGTAGAAGATATCTAGGGATAGGAAATAATACTAGAAGAAAGATACCTAGTAGTAAGGCTAAGACTAAAACTATCTAAAAAATACGTCTAAAGAAGACTATAGTATAAATATACGTATAATAAATACCTAAAATATAAAGAATATAAACTTAAAGTAAGGCTATAGCCTAAGAAAGATATATAATTTATAAAAATACCTAAGTAAAAATAGCTAGAAAGTATAGGAGGCCTATATATTACAAAAATAAGTATATACTAAGAAAGAAAGGTATAATTAATAATTAATAGTAGAGCTATAAAGAACTTTATATTAAAGAAGTTTATAGAAATATAAGGAATAAGTTATATAATAAAGAAATACCCTTAATAACTAAGTATAATTAAAGGAAAACTATTCTAGGAACCTATTAGGTTTAAAACAGTCTCCTTAATACTAGAACTAAAAGAGATAACAATTAAGAATATAATTATAGATATAATAACATTTAATAATAAACAAGATATAATTCTAGAAATACTATAGTTATAAATAACTAACCTATATATTAATTAGAGAATAGGAAAAATTAACTACTATAAGATAGATATATTAAAGGCTAATATAAGTACCTACAAGAGAAAATTCCTAGAAGAATATAAGAAATAGGAGAAACAACTTATAGAACTAGAATATTAACTATAGGACTTAGCGATAGACCTAGAAAAAGGAAAAGACGTAAGATAGAGCCTAGTCTATAAAAAAATAGAAGAAAAATCTAAAATTAAATAAATATTTATTAAAAATATAATAAGAAAAGGATAAATATAAGAATCTAAATCCTTAGTAGTATATAGACTTATATTTATAGATAAAAGAAAGATAAATAATAAGAAACTTTACGTAGACTTTAGAAAAACTAACGCAATTATAAATAAGAACTAATACCCTCTACTACAAATAGATAAAATATAAGATAAGCTATAGAAAGTAAAAATCTTTATAAAACTAGATATCTAAAACACCTATTACTAGATTAGAATTAAGAAGAGTAATAAATAGAAAATAGTATTTAGAATATAATATAGACTATTTAAATATATAGTTATACTCTTTAGATAAATAAATATACTAGTAGTATTTTAAGAAAGAATTAATATAGTACTAAGAAAGTACTTAGACGTATTTATATTTATATATCTAGACAATATCTTTATATTCTTAGAAATAGAGGATATATATATATAATATATACACAAGGTACTAAAGAAACTAGTAGAAAATAAGCTATTTCTTAAGATAAGAAAATATAAGTTCTATACAAAAGAAATAGATTTCCTTAGATTTATTATAGAACTAGGAAAAATTAAGATTAATCTAGAAAAGATTAAATTAATTAACAAATAGCTAACACTAAGAAACCTAAAAGAAGTATAATAATTTTATAGGCTAGTAAACCTCTATAGAAAGTTAATAGTAAAATAGTCTAAAGATATAGAACTTATAATAAAACTTATAAAGAAAGATACGCTATTTAAATAGATAAAAGAATATAATAAAGTATTTAATAAAATTAAAAGAAAATTTATAAAAAACCTAGTTATTAGAATATATAACCTAGACCTACTAGTAATAGTAAAGATAGATATATCTAACTTAGTCTATAGAATAGTATTAATATAAGAAGATCTAAAGACTAAATAAGAATATTTAGTTAAATACTTCTCTAAGAAAATAAAGCTAGTAGAACTTAACTACCTAATTTACGATAAAGAAATACTAGTAATCTACAAAGTATTTAAATAATAGAGAGTATATCTATAAAGAGTAAAGTACTAAATAAAGGTCTATATAGACTATAAGAATCTTTTAAGATTTATAATAAATAAGAATCTATTATAACGCTATATAAGATAGTAGGAATTTATATTAATATTTAACTTAGAAATTATATATATAAAGAGAAAAGACAATTAATTTATAGATACTCTAAGTAGAAGACTAGACTTATAAGAAGAAGTAAACGCTACTAGTATAGTTCTAGTTAAGAATAAAGAAAGATACTTAGTCCTAAATATACCTAAAATAGCTATAATACTTAAGAGAAAAAGTAGTAAGCTAGACAAATAGATTTAGAAAGTAACGTAAGAAGTACTTAAAGAAATAGAGAAACTAGAGAACTAAGAAGGATTTGTACAAGCCTATAGAAGAATATATATTCTAAGAAAAATCTAAAAAGAGTTTATATAACAATTCTATAAATTACTAGTATATAGATACTAAGAGATTAACAAAACCTTAGATAGGTTACTATAAGACTACTATATCTTAAAGGTAAAATAGCTAGTAATAGAAGTACTACAAGATTATATAGAATACTATAAAAATAAGTATAATAGATATATACTATATAGGACGCTATAACTAGGAAAAGTACTAGAATAACTATAGGGAGTTATTATAATAGACTTTATTACAAAGCTACCTAAGTTAAAAAACCTAATATTAGGAGTTAAATATAATAGAATTCTAATAATAGTAGATAAACTTATAAAGTACTTATACTTTAGACTATATAAAGAAAAAAGTAGGATAGAGGTTACTATATACTAGGTTCTAGGAACTATAATTAGCTAATATAGACTACGAGATAAGATTATTATAGATAAAGACGTAAGATTTATATTAAAACTATAAGGGATAATAATAGTATAACTAGAAATTAAGTATATAATATTAATAGTATACTACCTATAGATAGATAGATAATCTAAACGAATAAATTAGATAGTAGAATAATACTTAAGATACTACCTTAACTACAACTAGAACAACTAGGTATAGTTACTACCTATAGTATAGCTAGCATATAATAGCGTAAAGAATATAGTAATAAGAGTATTACCTTTTTTTATAAACTATAGATTTAACCCTAATATATACTAAATACTAAGAACTTAAATATTTTAGTCTTTAAGAAGAGAAAACTTTACTAAAAGACTTAAAGATATATATAATTAATTAAGATAGGACGTAGAGTTTCTATATAATAAGATAGTAAAATACTATAATAAGAAATATAAAGAGGGACCCTAATTTAAAAAGAGAGAAAAAGTATAGTTAGTTAAGAAAAACGTAAAAAGTAAATAACTAAGTCTAAAACTAGACTACATTAAAATAAGACTATATAAAATTAAGAAAGAAGTTACGCTAGTTATATTTAAACTAAAGCTACTAAATAAAATAAGAATATACCTAACCTTCTATATAGTACTACTTAAAATAGCACTATAAAACGTAGAACTACTAGTATATAAAGTAGATACGTATAGAGAATAAAAAGAATAAGAAGTTAAAGAAATCCTAGTATACTAGTTCTATAATAGTAGAAACTATTATTTAGTAGAATAGATAGGAATAGACGAAAAAGGGTAACTATAGGAAAAAATATAGGAACTAGAAGATAACCTTAATTACTTTAAGAAACTAGAGGAGTTCTAAAGTTAAAACTCTCTAGAGCGCCTTATAGTAAACTAAGAAAATTAGCACTACTAATAATAAATAGAGAGACGTTAGGAACGCCTAATATAATAGGAGCTAGAGTAGCCTCTATAGTATCCTTAAGGTCTATCTTAGCCTCTAAGGTATAAGACTATTTAGATAATTTAGTGTTATTATAAGCCTTTATCTTACAAAAACGCTTAATATAAGAATAAAGATTTACTAGCTTATAAAGAGTTAGCTTATACTTAGCTTTAGCTTCTATAAGCTATAATAATAGTATCTCTTAAGCTTAGTTAATAGCTTACTCTATATAACTTAGTAAGAAGAGACTATATAGAAATTAAGTACTTATACTTAGTAAAAGAAATACCTAATAGAGTATACTTATATTAAACGTTAGTAAGAATATACTTATTATAATATTTACTATCTTTTAAAGATACAAGATAAGTAAGCCTTAACTAAGTATAATAGGTGTAAAGAAATATTTTAACTCTATTATAAGTAATATAAGTAACAAGAAGAAGTTTATTATAGTTAGAATAAGAAGATATAGAGAATAATAAAGAACTAGAAATAAATAAAGAAACTAGACTAATAACTTTAGGCCTAGGGTAGAGAAATAAAAACCTATCTAGAGAGAGGAATAGTATTATAGCTATAACAAGAGAAAACTAATTTAAGCTAATTAGCCCTACTATAGATAATAGAAGTACGTACAACCTATAGGGTAATAAACTTAACTAGGAAACTAACTATAATAGAGATACGTAATAAATTCGTAATTTATAATCTTAGTAAATATAAAGTATAAAGCTAAGTACGTAATAAATTCGTAATTTGCGATCTTAGTAAATACAAAGTATAAAGCTAAGCACGTAATAAATTTATAATTTACGATCTTAGTAAATACAAAGTATAAAGCTAGCTAAGGGACCTAGGTATATAGTTAGTAGTAATACCTATTATTAGGATAGTATTAGTAATCTAATCTCTAACCTAGAACGCTAATACTTAATATTGTATACATAAATTAACTATTATTTATAGTTATTACTAATTACTATATAAGCTTTTATTATTACCTCTTAATCTACTAATAACTTAATAGTTATTAGGACGTTAACCTTAGTAGACCTGTTATAGAAGAGCTATTAGGGTACGCTTAGCACTATTAACGAGCTCTACTAGGCTAAGTAACTAGCGCGTACTAGCTCTATTAGCTAGTATATTCTACTATATACAACTTAGTATAACTCTAAGTAAGTTTAAAGAACTTTAAGTAATAATAACTAGTATATATATTGTATACTACTACAATAGCTTAACTAGCTATTAGCCTCTTTTTATTAGAATTAGCTTAGTAGTATACTATCCTTATATATATATTAAGATTAGCTTAGTAATTAAAGAGGAAAAAGAGAACTTACCTTATAACGTTTAAGGTTATACTTATAAGAAACCTAGTAAGTATTATACTAAGATACCTTATTACTACTAATCTTCTTTTTCTTATAAGTAAGAGCCTAATTATAACTATTAAAGGCTTCTACTAACTTCTTAATATAGGCCTAAGCTTTACTCTAGTAAGTATAAGTATTATTAGTAGGCTTATTAAGAACTTTATTAAAAGTTATATCTTTACGTTTAACTATAATAGTAGCGTAGTTATATTAATAGTTAGTAGACGTAATAATATACTTAAAAACGTTAATAGTATAATAGAACTCTAGTAGTACCTAAGTAGATTAGTATTAGATTAGACTAAGAAAGTAAAGTACTTACTAGAATATATTTACTTTTATAAGCTCTCTTATAAGTATTATATATACTAAAGTTACTACTATAAATATAGTACTACTCTTTATAAATAGTTATTACAAAGCTTTTAAAAGTTCTATTAGAGTTAGATTTACTAGAAGTTATAAGGCCTTTAAGATAGGCTATATACTAAAACCTTACTAAATTAGGCTAAGTAGTAAAGTTCTTAGTAAGAGCGTAGATATAGTTAGAAATAGCTTTATTAGAGACTAAAGAAGGTATAGTAGATAATATAATAGGTAATAAAGGAGAAGAAGTAATAAAAATAGAAAGATAAAGTAACTAAAAAAGGTAGCTCCTTTATATCTACTTTTAAGTAACTCTAACGCGCTAGTACTAAAGTAGTAGTAAACTACCTTGTATTTAATAGGTAAAAGTATAACTTTATTTACTTAGAACTATTAAGTAATTTAAACGCAATACCTTATAAGTTAAAACCTAAGCCTATAATTACTATAAATTAGACTATAATCTTACTTTAAATAAGAATCTAATAATATAAAATAGTTTATAATATACTATAAATCTTATTAAAAATATATTATAACTTTATATTTTAAAGAATTAATAACGTACTATAAATAGAAAGTAGCCTTTAGGGTTTACTTAAAGCTCTAATAGAGTAGTTTAGTTCCTAAGTACTAATCTAATAAGTAAACCTTATAATTATAGTAAGATAGCTATTATATAATAAATCTTAGACCTAAGTACTAGGAACCTAGCGTTAAGGGTACTTTTTAAGTAACCTTTAGTTAGCTATAAGCTAGCTCTAGGCCTACTACAAGTATCTAATATATATACAATTCTATACTAAGTATATCTATTTAGTATACTATACCTCTTTTTTAATTACATTTAATCTAGTAGTATAAAATAAGTTAAGTTATAAATAGCTAATAGAGTAGCTCTAGAGCTAGATAACTAGATAGAATTAGATACTATACGTACTTAAAGGTATAGAGCTCTATACTTTAAGACGTAGCGTAAGAGAAAGAAGAGCTATTATTATAAGTACTTTTCCCTCTACCTAAAACCTTTCTTTAAGCTTTTCTTTTTAAACTTCCCTTTAAGCTTTTTAGGCACTCCTAGGATTACCTTTAGAGCTACTTAGGATTATATACGCTCTTTAGATATATAAATACTTTTATAAGCCTATAAATCCTTTAAGGATTTATTTTACTTTATTAATATACCTATTATTCTATTATATCTAACTCTTACTAAATACTCTTTATAGAAATAGCGTATATAATAGACTTACTAATAAAAAACTTAAAAGAAGAAAAGCCCTAGATTCTATTAATCTAGGCTAAAGAACTAGTACTAGATAAAGAGACTACTATAGCTTCTTCTAAAAAACTATAAAAAAGTAAAAAATAAGCTAATATAAAAAGTATAGAATATACCTAGCTAACTATATATAGCTATAATAGCTATATAATAATAAATATAGAAGAATAAAATAAATAATAGAACTTTATTTAGAAATAATTACTAGTTATAAGTATAGAAGAAGTATATAAAGACTAGAAAGAATATACTCCTAAAGAAATAAAGTTTATATTATTTTAAGAATAAATAAAGTAATATATAGTTATAGTAAAAAGAATACCTATATAAAAGAAATAGTAGTTCTTTATAACAAAAATATAATAGATTAATAAAGTCTATATACTAAGAGTACTAGTAGTATACTATATCCTAATATAAGAAGTACCTAGAAAAGATAAATACTAAGAAGAGGATAATATAGTAATAGATCTAAAACACTTAGTATACTTTAATATATTATAGCTATTATACCTAGATAAAAATTATATTATATATAAAAACCTAAAAGTAAATAACTATATATAGCCTATATAAAGAAAAGGCTATAATTATATAAGAGAAATTCTAGTAGAAGATATCTAAGGATAAGAAATAATATTAGAAGAAAGATACCTAGTAGTAAGGCTAAGACTAAAACTATCTAAAAAATACGTCTAAAGAAGACTATAGTATAAATATATATATAATAAATACTTAAAATATAAAGAATATAAGCTTAAAGTAAAGCTATAGCTCTAAAAAGATAGATAATTTATAAAAATACCTAAGTAAAAATAGCTAGAAAGTATAAGAAGCCTATATATTACAAAAAAGGTATATACTAAAAAAAGAAAGTATAACTAATAATTAATAGTAGAGCTATAAAGAACTTTATATTAAAAGAGTTTATAGAAATATAAGAAATACGTTATATAATAAAGAAGTACCCTTAATAACTAAGTATAATTAAAAGAAAACTATTCTAAGAACCTATTAGGTTTAAAATAGTTCTCTTTACACTAGAACTAAAAGAGATAACAATTAAAAATATAGTTATAGATATAACAATAATTAATAATAAATAAGATATAATTCTAGGAATACTATAGTTATAAATAACTAACCTATATATTAATTAGAAAATAAGAAAAATTAACTACTATAAAACATGTATATTAAAAGCTAATATAAGTACTTATAAAGGGAAATTTCTTAAAGAATATAAGAAATAAGAAAAATAGCTTATAGAACCTAAAGAATATTTTCTAAAATATTAGCTATAGGACTTAGTAATAGAACTAGTAGAAAATAAAAACGTAGGATAGAGCCTAGTCTATAAGAAGACTAAAGAAGAATCTAAAATTAAATAAGTATTTATTAAAAATATAATAAAGAAAAGATAGATATAAGAATCTAAATCCTTAGTAGTATATAGACTTATATTTATAGATAAGAAAAGAATAGATAATAAGAGACTTTACGTAGATTTTAGAAAGACTAATATAATTATAAGTAAGAACTAATATCTCTTACTATATATAAATAAAATATAAAATAAGTTATAAAAAGTAAAGATCTTTATAAAACTAGATATCTAAAACGCTTACTACTAAATTAGACTTAAAGAAGGTAATAAATAGAAAATAGTATTTAGAACGTAATATAAACTATATAAATACTTAGTTATACTTTTTAGATTAATAAACGCACTAGTAGTATTTTAAAAAAGAATTAATATAGTACTAAAAGAGTACTTAGACGTATTTATATTTATATACCTAGATAATATCCTAATATTCTTAGAAATAGAAGAAGAATATACGTAACACGTATATAAAGTCCTAGAAAGGCTAGTAGAAAATAAACTATTTCTTAAAATAAGAAAATATAAATTCTATATAAAAGAAATAGATTTCCTTAGATTTATTATTAAACTAAGAAAAATAAAGATTAATCTAGAAAAGATTAAGTTAATTAACAAATAGCTAATACTAAAGAACCTAAAAGAGGTATAATAATATTATAAGCTAGTAAACTTTTATAGAAAGTTAATAATAAGATAGTTTAAAGATATAGAACTTATAATAAAACTTATAAAGAAAGATACGCTATTTAAATAGATAAAAGAATATAATAAAGTATTTAATAAAATTAAAAGAAAGTTTATAGAGAATCTAGTTATTAGAATATATAACCTAGAACTACTAGTAATAGTAAAAATAGATATATCTAACTTAGTCTATAGAATAGCACTAATATAAGAAGACCTAAAGACTAAATAAGAATACTTAGTTAAATACTTCTTTAAGAAAATAAAGCTAGCTAAGCTTAATTACCTAATTTATAATAAAGAGATACTAGTAATTTATAAAGTATATAAGTAATAGAGAGTATACTTATAAAGAGTAAAGTACTAAATAAAAGTCTATATAGACTATAAGAATCTTATAAGATTTATAATAAATAAAGACTTATTATAACGCTATATAAGATAGTAAGAATTCCTATTAATATTTAACTTAGAAATTATATATATAAAAAGGAAAGATAACTAATTTATAGACGCCTTTAGTAAAAAACTAAACTTATAAGAAAAAGTAAATACTACTAGTATAGTTCTAGTTAAGAATAAAGAAAGATATCTAGTCCTAAATATACCTAAAATAGCTATAACACTTAAAAGAAAAAGTAGTAAGCTAGATAAATAGATTTAGAAAATAATACAAGAAGTATCTAAAGAAATAAAAAAACTAGAAAACTTAGAAAGATTTATATAAGCCTATAGAAAGATATATATTCTAAGAAAAATCTAAAGAGAATTTATATAACAATTCTATAAATTACTAATATATAGATACTAAGAAATTAATAAAACCCTAGATAGATTACTTTAAGACTACTATATCTTAAAAGTAAGATAACTAGTAATAGAAGTACTATAAGACTATATAAAATATTATAGAAATAAGTATAGTAAATATATACTATATAGAATACTATAACTAATAGAAGTACTAGAATAACTATAGAAAGTTATTACAATAGACTTTATTATAAAGCTACTTAAGTTAAAAGACCTAATATTAGAAGTTACGTATAATAGAATTCTAATAATAGTAGATAAGCTTATAAAATATTTATACTTTAAGCTATATAAAGAAAAAAGTAAGATAGAAGTTACTATATACTAGATTCTAGAGACTATAATTAGTTAATATAGACTTCTAAACAAGATTATTATAGATAGAGATATAAGATATATATTAAAACTATAGAGAATAATAATAGTATAAATAAGAATTAATTATATAATATTAATAGTATATTACTTATAGATAGATAAATAATCTAAATAAATAAATTAAATAGTAGAATAGTAATTAAGATATTACTTTAACTATAACTAGAATAACTAAGTATAGCTACTACCTATAGTATAGTTAGTATATAATAGCGTAAAGAATATAGTAATAGAAGTATTACCTTTCTTTATAAATTATAGATTTAACCTTAGCGTATACTAAATACAAAGAAATATAGAATTCTAGTCCTTAAGAAAAGAAAACCTTATAAATAGACTTAAGGAAATATATAATTAATTAAGATAAGATGTAGAGTTCCTATATAATTAGATAATAAAGTACTATAATAAGAAATACTAGAAAAGACTTTAATTTAGAGAGAGAGAAAAAGTATAGTTAGTATAAAAAAATATTAAGAGTAAATAACTATATTTAAAACTAGATTACGTTAAGATAAAACTATATAAAATTAAGAAAAAAGTTACGCTAGTTATATTTAAACTAAAGCTACTAAATAAGATAAAGATATACCTAACTTTCTATATAGTACTACTAGAGATAGTACTATAAAACGTAGAACTACTAGTATATAAAGTAGATATATATAGAGAATAAAAAGAATAAAAAGTTAAGAAAATCCTAGAATACTAGTTCTATAATAGTAGGAACTACTACTTAGTAAAATAGATAGGTATAGATAAGAAAAGATAACTATAAAAAGATATATAGAAACTAGAAGATAACCTTAACTACTCTAAGAAACTAGAGGAGTTCTAAAATTAAAACCCTCTAAAGCGCCTTAAAGTAAACTAAAAAAAATTAATATTACTACTACTAGATAGAAAGGTAATAGGAACGCCTAATATAATAGGAATAGCTTTTACTATAGCTTTAAAATTAAGCTTAGACTCTATAAGAGTAGCTTATATAATAAACTTCTTATTATTTAAAGCTTTTATCTTATAAAGATAAATTAGATAAGTATAATCTTTTACTTATATACTTAGAATCTAATTATATTCTTTTTTAGCTTTAGTAATTTATTTAGATAGTTTATCTTAAGTATAGTTAATAGCTCTTCTTATTATAAATAAGTATAGACGTATAAACAAGTATTATTAACTATTACAAGTTAGAGCTTTACTCTATATAATTTAGGTAAGCCTATAGTAGTAAGTAAGCTATATAAGCTATTCGAGCTACTCTACTATATATAAGTAGCTTAGCTTAGATAGCTCTTTAATTAATAATTATCTCTTACTTATTTCTAAGCTTATATCTTATAATAGTTATAAGCTTAGCACTAAAAATTACTTAATAGTTCTATCCTATATACTATAGCAAGAGATTACAAGCTTAGTATACTCTTATCTTATTTTATTTTATCTTATCTATTACTTAAATACTTATAATATCTTATAGTAAGATTACACTACTTAATAAAGGTACTACCTTACTTAACAAGCGCTTATAATAGCTAGTATAGTTTATATAACTTTATTATAATACTCTTAAGCTAGGTATCTAGTAGCTAGTTAATCTAAAAGCTAATAACGTCCCTAATATCTATACTAATAAACTAGTTTAACTTAAACTAAAGAGCCTAGTAATAGTAAAAGAAGTAGCTACCTATAAGCTTATAATAGAGAAATACTAAGCTATAAAAAATACCTAGGTATTACAAATAGTACGCTTTAAAGCTCTAAGTACTTAGGTAAATACTATAGTTAATTTAAGCTATCTAGTAATAGCTAAGATAAATCTACGTATAAATAATAAAGCTACGTTATAAGAGCTTATCTAAATACTAGTAGTAGTAATTTTATCTAAGCTTAATACTAAGCCTATTTATAGAAAGCTTACTAAAGATAATAATTACTAGAGCTCTAGTATAATAAGTAGCTACGCCTATATTAGTATATAATTGCGTATAATATTATAGAGGTAATAGGTAAGCTTATAGTATAAGATTTCCTAGAAGTATTAATGCTAAAGCTAGCTCTAGACTAGGCTTAGATAATAAGCTAATTAGTAATCTAGAGCTTAGTCCTTAGCTTAAAGGTACTTATACTAAAGTAAATTAGTAGTATCTACTTAGCTTTATTATAAGAGTATAAGCTCTAAACTACTAATTAAGGAGCTAGCGTATTTATAATATTTAGAAGATCTAAGCTATAAGTATTAAGCTCTAACTTAAAATACAACTACTTATATAGCTAAGCTTACTACTAGAAGCTATAAGATTATAGATAGATATAAGTAGCGCTTACTAGTAATCTATTTAAAATAGACGATAATAAAAAAGTAAAAATATAGGCTTATTTAGATAAGCCGCGCTTTATAGTAGTTAAAACCCTAGTAGCTTAAAAGTAAGCTAATTTCTTATAGGAACTAGTTAAAGCTAGCTTAGAGTTAGTTAAATTAAAGGCTCTAGTCTACCTAAGCTAGCTAAACGTAGTACTTATTAACCTAAGTATACTTATTAACTTAGGTAAACTTATTAAGCTAATAACTAAAGCCTACTTAACGCTAGATTTTAATACTTACTTACTCTCTAAGAGTACTATACTTAATAATAGAGCTACTTTCTACTTAGTTAACTTAATAAGTTTTATAGAACTAAGCTCCTTTATAAGAGTAAAAAGTATAAGCTACGTAGAAGTAAGTATATAAGCGTTTCTAATACTTAGTAAAAGTACTTAAGTTCTTAAGAATACTCTAAATAGAACTTATAGTAAGTATATAGAAAATCTTATACTTTATATAGTAGTAGTAGTAGTTAAAGAATTTTATATTAATATAGTATCTAAAGCTTAATTATAGTAAGCTAGAGCCTAGTAATAAGGTTTTAACGTAACTCTAAGAGTAAGAACGCTGGTAGAGAGTATTATACTAGCGACGCTAATACGTAAATATAACCTTACTTTTATTAAATATAAGCCTATTACGTTTTATCTAACTATTATAAGTATAACTTAAGGTAATTAAGTTAATTACTAGCTTAACTTATAGCGTATAATACCTAGAAGTAACTTAGAAGAGCTTTAGTACGCTAGAGCTAGTTATCTTAGACTAGAAGTACTATAAGCGCTAGTAACAAGCGTAAAAAACGTACGTATTAATAGGATAGTGCGTATTAATTATAAGTATTACTTAATAGTATACGCTAAGTAAGTTATTTTAAAGTAGCCTAGAGAAAGAGCTCTATACTTATACTAGTAAGTAGCGTAAAACCTATTTAATATACTTACTAGCTACTTTAGAGAGGTTTAGACTATACTACTTAAGTATAAGTATAGTAGTAAGCTCTATACCTACCTATTATAAAGTAAAACGTTTTAAAAAATAATAAAAGTATTTAAAAGCTTTATAAAGCTACTACTAACGCGCTATAAGCTTTATATATATATACTTAAGTAAGATAATAAAGTAGTAATACTTTTATAAAGAGGTAAAATATACTTCTAGATTTAAGCTAAATAAGAAGAGATTATAGTTAAGAGTACTCTAGTATATATATATAAGCTAAATAGAATAGCTAAGAGAGCTAGTTAAGAAATAATAATAAAAGTAATTAAGATAAAGATAAGTACTAACCTACTAGAAAGGCTCTAGCTAGAGATAGTAGAGGTAGCTACGTAGCTATATAATATAAGCCTAAGCTACGCTTATAATATATAAGCTCCTAATATAGTACTTAATAGCTAGTTTAGATAGTACTTTAGATACTATTAGCTTAAGTAAGTAAGAGCTACTATAGTAGACCTTTAGCTAGATTAGAGTAGAGTATATACTTATAGCTACTAAGTATATCTACTTAATAAAGAGTAAGTAGCTAGGCGTAATAAGAGAGGCTTTAAAATAAGCCCTTAGGGCTATATTAGATATCTAGTAAGATATAGAGTATCTAATATATATAGGATATAGGTCCTAGAATTAGATTAGGTAATTATAACGCGTAATATAACGTTTAATAAGTAGCTCTTTTATAATAAGAAGAGTAAAGCTTATTAAGAATATCTAAAGCTAAAGATTTAAAAACTTATTAACGTATTATATAAAGACGTAGCGCGTAATATAAAAGAGACCTAAAATAATATATATAACTAGCTCTACAAAGTAGCTTAAATCCTAGAAAGCTACTAGTAAAGTAAGTACCTAGAGTAGAATCTAGGAAGTAGAGCTCTACGTAATACTAAAAGCTAGGCTAGCTAGCTAGCTATCTTAGTAGAATAAGGAGTAAACTCTATATAAGTAGTAAGCTTAGCTAGTAAACTATATAGAATCTATATAGAGTAACTTAAGCTTAGTAGCTTTTAAACTCTAGAGTAAATACCTAAACCTAGAGGAGTTTAGTATATAGGTACTAATATTAATTATAGAAATTAATATAGTAAAGTATCTAAAAGCTCTTAGGAATTATAATTAACTAGAGAAGTAAGCGCTTTAGAGTAACTAATAGATAAGAGTTTAACTTATTAAATAGCTACTTATTAAACTACTTCTTATTAAGTAGCTATAGCTTCTATAGCTCTAAATAAAGTAGATACTATCTTTTATTAAGTAGCTATATCTTATATAGCTCTAAATAATATAGTTAGAGCTTATTAGTAGTATA
>JALNQF010000618.1:0-19321 GCA_028456385.1 Ophiosphaerella korrae | reverse complement strand
CTTAAAGCTATAGGCTTTTAAATAGTACTACACGAACTATACTATATAGTTAAAGATAGAATTATTATCTTCTTCTATATAGATAATATTATTATCGCATATAACAAGTAGAAGACTAAGAAAGTATAGTAAGTAACTAATCTTCTAAAAGAGAAGTATACTATTACTAGAGGAATAGATCTCTAATAGTTTCTTAGTGTTAAAGTAATTTAAGATAGAGAGCAACGTATAATTTAACTACTATAGGCAGTATATATTAATAAGATAAGTTAGCTTGTAGATAAACTACACGTCTATTACAACACACTTATAGCTACTACTAAACTTAAGGCCTATACTAGTTTAGTAACACTATCTAAGATTAATAAATACTAACGTAAAATTAGTTTACTTCTATTTACTACTATAACTACTTAGCTAGATATAGCTTTTATAATATTGCGACTAGCTTATTTTCTTATAAACCTAAGCACTACTTACTATAAAGCTACTAATTAAGTACTTATATACTTCTCTTATACGAGATTAAGGGTACTCTAGCTAGGTAGAGGCAACTTATTATAAGTTGCTAGTAATACTTCCTTTACTAATAATACTATAGACTAAAAAAGTTTACAAGGCTACATAATTAAACTTTTTAATAGGCTTATTATATAGAGAGTAAATAAGTAAGATATAGTTACTACCTCTATAATAGAAGCTAAGTTGCTAGCCCTATTGTAGGTAGTAAAAGAAGTAATCTTTACATTAAAACTTCTTAACAAACTATACGTTAAACTCCCTATAAACTATATTATAATCTAGTGCAATAATACTTAAACAATCTAGCTTATTACTAAAGAACTAGCTAAGCTACAAACTAAGCTTTAGCACGTTAATATCTATAATTATTAGCTAAGACAAGAGGTCTTTACTAGCTAAATTAAAGTAGAATATACTCTATTAATAGAGATAATAGTAGATAGCTTTATAAAAGTCTTACTAGTAAATAAATAGGAAAGCTTCTTAAAATAGCTTAGACTAATAGAAGTAATAGAACACTAAACAATATATAAAGTACCTCTAGATAAAATCTAAGACTACCTTAAAAATCTTATACTTATCTTATAAATATCTAGCTTACTAATAAGTTACTAACCTAAAGGGGTGTGTTAGATAAGTTATACAATTAGATACTTGATAGCATATACGTAGAGAAGCGTAATAGATTCTAGGTGTACCTAGAATCTATTAATTAGCTCGCTTAAGCTAGTGCTACGATCTAATTAGCTTAGCGCACAGGCGTAATAATCGCTAAGCTGCTAACTCTACTATAGCTAAAAGGATTGTAGCCTTAACCTTTATAAATAAAGGAATTAAATAAAGAATCTTATATATAAGGAAATAGACTACGTTAGTACGACTAATATAATAAAGAAACTAGTACCTTAATAAAGAGGTATTAAGGATCTAGCTCGCTACTATCTTAAGAGACCTAGCTAAGACTACTATATTGTAGATACATAAATAGAGCGCAGGGCTAGAGATAGAGACAATAATTAATCTACTTAGTTTATACTTATTACTTTTAAGTTATAGGTAACTAACTTAAAAAGGGCTTTTCTAAAAGCCTTAGTATCCCTCTCTAATAAAGCCCTTATATAGCTATTACAAAAAAGCCTTTTTATTAAATTACTATAACTTCCTTTAAATCTAATAATCCTAAGAGTAAGAGAACTAGTAGAAGAAGTACTACAAGATTATACAAAGTATTATAAAAATAAATATAACTAATATATACTATATAGAACGCTATAACTAGTTAAAGTACTAGAGTACTCTTAGAGAGTAATAATAATAGACTTTATTACAAAGTTACTTAAGTTAAAAGACCTAATATTAGGAGTTAAGTATAATAGAATTTTTATAATAGTAAATAAGCTTATAAAGTATACGTACTTTAGACTATATAAAAAAAAAGTAGGATAGAGATTACTATATACTAAGTTCTAGGAACTATAATAAGCTAGTATAGTATTCTAAATAAGATTATTATAGATAGAGACGTACGATTTATATTAAAATTATAGAGAATAATAATAGTATAATTAGGAATTAAGTATATAATATTAATAGTATACTACCTATAGATAGATAAATAATTAGAACGTATAAACTAGATAGTAGAATAATACTTAAGATACTACCTTAACTATAACTAGAACAATTAGGTATAGCTACTACTTATAGCACAATTAGTATATAATAGCGCAAAGAATATATAATAGGAATATTACCTTTCTTTATAAACTATAGATTTAATCCTAACGTATATAAAATACTAAGAAATATAGAGTCTTAGACTCTTAGAGGAGAAAATTTTGTAAATAGAATAAAAGAAATACACAATTAACTAAGACAAGACGCTAAATTCTTGTATAATTGTATAACAAAGTACTATAATAAGAAATATAAAAAGGAACCCTAATTTAGAGAAGGAGAAAAAGTATAGTTAGTTTAGAAAAATATTAAGAGTAAATAATTAAACCTAAAATTAGATTACGTAAAAATAAGACTATACAAGATTAAGAAAAAAGTTATACTAGTTATATTTAAATTAAAGCTACTAAACAAAATAAGGATATACCTAATATTTTATATATTACTACTAGAATAAGTACTATAAGAAGTAGAACTACTAGTATACAAAGTAGATACGTATAGAGAATAAGAGGAATAGGAAGTTAAAAAGATCTTAGTATATTAGTTCTATAATAGTAAGAACTACTACCTAGTAAAATAGATAGGTATAGATAAAAAAGAACAACTATAAGAAGATATATAAGAACTAGAAGATAACCTTAACTACTTTAAAAAACTAAAGGAGTTCTAAAATTAAAACCCTCTAGAACGCCTAGTAGTAAACTAAGAGAACTAACATTACTACTAATAGATAGAGAGGTAATAGGACTACCTAATATAGGACCTACTATAGTAATATTAAGCGCCTTATCTAAGTCTAGCTTAGCTTCTAGAGCTACTAACTACTTAGTTAATTTCTTATTATTTAAGGCCTTTATCTTATAAAAGTAAGAGAGATAAGCTTAATTTTCTACTAGCTTACTCTACGCAAGCTCCTAGATCTACTTATACTTAGCTTTAGCCTCTACAATTTAAGATAGTAATTTCTCTTAAGTCTAGTTAATAGCTCTCCCTATTATTATTAAGTCTAGATATAAAGATAAGTATAGTAAACGTATACTCTAAAAGAGAAACACTAGATATATTATAAGAACTATATATATTTACGCAAATATACGCTTTATAAGCCTTACTATTATTTATAAAAATAATATAAAGAAGAGATTTAGGGTTTAATTTAGGAGAAGTATAATAAGAATAAGAAAATATTTTAATACTATTACGTAATATATAGTTAGTAAAGAGATAGTAGTAATATATAGAAGAAATAACTATAAAGAG
The DNA here is from genome assembly GCA_028456385.1 of Ophiosphaerella korrae. NCBI lineage: Eukaryota > Fungi > Ascomycota > Dothideomycetes > Pleosporales > Phaeosphaeriaceae > Ophiosphaerella > Ophiosphaerella korrae. The sequence continues at coordinate 15,859 of JALNQF010000618.1, read as the reverse complement.
TAATAAAGAACTATAGATTAATAAAGAAAGTAGATTAATAACTTTAGCTCTAAGATAGATAAACAAGGACCTACTTAGAAGAAGAGATAGTATTACAATAGTAACAAGAGAACTATAGATAGAACTAATTAGCCTAATAATAGAAAGATTAGACTAGTATAACGAAGAGAACCTAGAGCTAGATTAGGAGACTACACACAATTAGAACACGTAAGATAATCTATAATCTATAGATTCTTAGTAATAATAAATTATAGATTAGAGTAATCTGCAATCTATTAGTCTTAGTAGTAATAGATTAATAGATTACTACAAGTATATAGTTAGTAGTAAATACGTATTATTAGGATAGTATTAGTAATTTAATTATTAACTACAAGTAATAATACTAAGATAGTTGTAAAACATCTTCTATTATTTATAGCTTATTATAGATTATAATATAAACTCTTACTATCGCCTCTTAATCTACTAATACCTAACGCTTATTAGGAAGTTAACCCTAGTAAGCCCGTTACAAGTATACTATTAACTTAGCTCTTCTAAAATATTTAGATAACTTCTATACTATATATATAGATAATATCTTAATATACTTTAATACTAAAATAGACTATATCTAGTATATTTATAAAGTACTTACATAACTAAAAAAAGTAAGGCTTTTATATAGACTTTAAAAAATCTAGCTTTTATACTACTATAGTTTAGTTTTTAAGTATAATTATTTCTAATAAAAAAATTATAATAGATCTTTCTAAAGTTAAAGCTATCTAAGAATAAAAAATACTAAAAACTACTAAAGAAGTCTTAGCTTTTTTAAGCTATACTAGATTCTTATAGTACTTTATTAAAAATTACTTAAGCTTTACTTTACTACTTACTTAGTTAATTAAGTCTAAAGTTATTACTAAACTTACTAAAAGAGATAAGCTACTTTTTTAAAAAACTTAGTATAAGCTTTTTATAATTAGTTAAGAATATAAAGATATATTTAATAAACTAAAAGCTACTTTCTAGCTAAAAGTAGTTTTACTTTACTTTAACTTCTTAAAACTAATCTACATCTAAACTAATACTTTAAAGTAATATTTAAGTAGAGTAATAAGCTAACTAAACTAAGATAGAATTTAAAAGCTAGTTAGCTTCTTTTTTAAAAAAAATACTTTAGTAGAATATAATTATAATATTTATAACCTAGAACTTATAGCTATAATCTAAGTTTTTAAAAAATAAAAGCTAGAGCTTATAAGTAGTCTATATATAATCTATATTATAATAAACTACTATAATATAGAAACATATATAATAACTAAAATACTTAATTACAATTAGGCTTACTAGTTATTATTTCTATCCTAATTTAAATTCTATATTAAATATATACCTAGTAATATAAATAAAGTTATAGATTCCCTAAGTAACTAACTATAGAATTACTTTATAGATAATTTAGATCTATAAGTATTAAGAGCTAACTAAATTATCTTAAGCTTTTAAGTCCTAGCTCTAAGTATAAAACCTATACTAAATATAGTAATTTATACTCTAAGCTTTATAAACCTATAAAAGCTAGATAGATTTATACTTAAATAAGCTACTATAGTATATACTAACTTTTACTATATTATAAAAATAAAAACTATATTAGTAAACTTACTAGAAGATTTTCTACTACTTTATAATAAAAAACTAGACTTAGAACTTTTACTATATATTATTAACCTACGCCTAATAAAAGAATTACTAAATATAGTATACTTAGAAAACTATATAGCTTAAGCTATATTTACTACTATAAATAGTAGATAATAAAAACTATTAAAAGCTTTCTATAAAGTTAGATACTACTTTTTATATACTAATATTAGCTTTACTAGGTTAAAGAAAGAAATATACTTTTATATTAATAAAATGTATTTATATATTTTTTTAAATACTTATCTATACTACTAAATCTTTAATTTATACTATAACTATTAGTTAGTTAGCTATAAAAGACTTTATAGTACGCTATATCTAATATATAAGTACTATTATTAGCTTAAGATACTTTAAGCTATTAAGTAATTTTATAATATATACTTAATCTACTACTATATAAAAAGCTTATAAGATAGTAAACTTTATTAATTTTAACTTATACTAATTCTTTATATACTCTAGACTAATATCTTAGTAACTTATATTTAAGCTTTACTAGCTAGTAAAAATAGTAGCTAGATTTATAAATATATTCTTGTAATTTACTACTACTTTATAAAAAAATACTATTTCTTTTCTAATAAGTCTTTAAAACCTAAAGAAGCTACTTAATATTTTATATCTATTTAAAAGCTTTATAAAGTCCTAATAAATATTATATCTAATAAAGAAATAACTTTTATTTACTAATTTTAGTACTATATATATAATACTTCTATATTATATAAAAGATTTTAACTACTTACTACTTAAAAACTAATAGCTAAACTAAGTAAGTAAATTAAGCTTTAGAAATCTTTTTAAGTAATATATTAACTATATATAAGATAACTAGGTAGCTTAGATATATATAGCTAAGTTATAAGTAAATAATACTCTTAATATATTTATTAAGATAACTCTATTTTTTATAAATCTAGGGTATTACTTCTATAGTAGTATATACTCTAGTAAAAATAATAAAAACTAACTAAACTTAGCTTAATATAACTAATATATAAAAGCTAATAAGCTACTTAATACTTATAGTAACCTAGTAGCTTACTTTAAAAAAAAATACTCGAGGTATAATAAAAGTAAATAGCTTAAGCTAATACTTTTTACTATAGTAGACTAGTATATAAAGCTAGTAACTAATCTTATATTAGTATAGCTAATTAGAGAACTACTTAGCTAATCTTAAAATTAAACTACTAATAAGTAAGCTTATACTCTATTAAGAAAGTTAACTATAATAGTAAAGTATATAAGCTAGTACTACTCTAAGAAATACTAAGTAAAAGTATATTCTTAGTCTTTTCTCTAAAACTCTTATACTTTAAAGACTAAAAGTTCTTACTAGATTAAAACTTACTACAGCTAATCTCTATTATTATTACTAATAAAGAAACTAGTAGTATATATAAAGAATACTTAGTAGAACCTATTTTAGATATATACTTTAAAGAATATAGAAAATATATAAGATATTATAACTTAGTCTACTAAACTAACTATAATAAAGTTATATAGAAGCTAGTAAAAGAATTTATAAATATAAAGCTACTTTTAACTTTTACTAAAACTATATAAAAAATAGAGCTTTAATAAAGATATAACTTGTAAAAGTATATTAGCTTACTAATAGATATAAAAAAAGCCTTTATAAAGTATAATTACTACTTTTAGCTCTTACTAAAACTACTTAAATAAGCTTAAAACTATTAATAGGTATAAAAAAGCTTTCTATAAAGTATAATTACTACTTTTAACTTTTACTAGAACTACTTAGAAAAGCTTAAAATCCTAACTATATACTTAAAATAAAGCTTTAATAAAGATATAACCTAGTAAAGTACTTTAGGAATTAGTAAGTATAAAAAAGCTCTCTAAAGTATAATTAAAAAACTTTACTACTAGCTAAAGCTAAATTATAGTATAAAAATAGTAAAAGTAGTTTACTTTAGCTAAGAAGTATAAGACTCTTTTTAAGTTAAAGCTTACTCTTACTACTATAACTATAACTACTTTACTCTCTTATAACTAGTTATATATAAGTCTAGTTTACTATTATAGAATTTATAACTAGCTACTAAATTTCTAGTTAAAGCTACTTTATACTACTTACTTCTTAATACTTATAAATATTTAGCTTACTAAGTCTATTATATTAATAAACCTACTTATTATAAAGCTTATATCTATAGTAAGTACTTATATAAAGATCTAGTACTATTAAGTTACTTAGTAGTATTAACTTTACTTTCTCTTATACTATATATAAATACTTTTAGGTTTAATTTTATTAGTATAAAGTAGAAGTAGTAAAAAAAAGTTTATAGTTAATATATTTTATATATAGAAGTTATATAAGTCTTACTTTTATACTAAAATTAGTAAAAACTTTAGATTTATACTTTATAAATAACGATTTTAAGTTTAAAAATAGTTAACTTCTTTAACTTTAACTACTACTACTACTACTACCTAATAAGTATTATTCGTTAATTAGAGCTCTTTTTAAGCTCTAGGAATTTACTCTTTAAAAGAAGAGAGACCTATAAAGGAGTTATTTCTTAAATCTTTTATTTTTATACTAATATTATAAACTTACTAATATTATAAACTTACTAATATTAAAAACTTACTAATATTTAACTACCTTTCTACTTTTAGTTAGCGCTTAGTAAGCTACTAGGTATATATACTTAGTACTTACTTAAATAACTATATCTACTATTTACTCTTTTTATTTAATTATTAAAACTACTTTATTAAGTTATATTACGTACAGTCTACTTTATAATATATTAGTAATATATTTTTATTATAATTTTACTTTTTATATACTATATATATCTATTATAAAATAATAAGCTTATAGTTATTATTAGGTTAGAAGTATATACTTAAGTTAAAGTACTTCTATACTCTAATATAAATACTACTATATTAGTAAATATACTAAAATATATTTAAACCTACCTTATAGCCTTTTACTTTCTAGTAGTAAGATATTTCCTAAAAGTATATTAAAGTTACTTAATCTTCTTCTAAAGCTTATTATTAATACTATAATATAGATTTATTTAGAAAGTATTTAAGAGATAAAAGTACTCCTTTATACTTTTATAGTTATATTTCTATCTTTTTATAAGTAGGTTATTAAATAATAGTAATATTATTAAATAATTATTTATTTTAGAAGCCTTTAAATATTAGAACTAGAATATATTAAGATTATATTAATAATATATTCTAACGTAGATTTACTTATATAGCTTACTTTAAAATCTAGTTCTTTATTAGTAGATTACTAAGCTTAGTTTTTATAATAAGAATAACGTAAGCGTACTTTTTATTAATACTTAAAGGATATATAGGTATAGCTAGTACCTATAGTACCTTTATAGTAGAGAGAAAAGGGCCTCTACTATTACTAGCTATAAATATAGTAAGAGTTTCCTATATACTAGATAGAACGTGTTTAGAATATGTTCTAAATTATTTTACCTACGTAAAGTCTATTATTTTGTTCCTACTACTATTAACAAGGGTAGTAAATAGGTCTCTAAGCTTAAGTATACAATCTTTATTAATGTTGTCTTCTCTCTAGATAGCGAAAGGGTTAAATAGGCTAAATATAGTGTCTAAGCTAGCTATTGTGTTTAGAACGTACTTTTACAAGATATAACGTAGTTTACAAGCAAGCTACGCGCCCTAAAACACACCTAAAATCTAGATTTCTATAGTAAAATATCTTCACTATAACTTTATAATATTTCCTATAACTATAGGTATACCTTTTACTACTTATATAGAAGCTGGTTTTAGATTCCTATAGTATATAACCTAGATATTCTAAAGATATTTTACTTTTTTATTTATTAGCCCGATTTTAGCCCCTAATTTTTCTTAACTTGCTCTATACTTCATATATCTTTTTTAAAATCTAGTATTTATCTTAAAATAGTTATATAAGGCTATATCTTACATTTTAGCTTATTTAATTAAGTTATAGTGAAGATATTTTACTATAGAAATCTGGATTTTGGGTGTGTTTTAGGGCGCGCAGCTCGCTTGTACGCGCAGCTCGCTTGTAAACCACGTTAACTATAAGAAAACTCTGCTTAACTATGGGAAAACTCGGCCTAACTATAGGAAAATTCGGCCTAACTATGGGCCGAACATCGGCTGTATTACGGTGCCTCTTCTTGGTTAGGCCCATGGTATCCTTGGCAAACCCATGGTTAGATGACATGCTGTCTGGCTGACGGGTCTAGTTATATTCGTAACAAGTCCTCTCTATATACAACCCCAACAAAGCTTTAGCTTAGCCAAATTCCCCGCCAAAGGCAGCTGTTGCGAGATGCGAGCTCAGGAATGAGTGGTAGATGATCATTGATTGAAGAGCTATCTGAGCTGGGCTACTTATATACAGTGGAGCAGCTCGAGCGGCTCGTGCGGCTCGCTTACCTGAATTGTATGGAGCAGAGCTCTAACTTGCGACAGCAGCGCCTAGCTCTTAGAGACTAGCTTTAATAAAGTTATGCCAATATTGGCCTTATAGCTGGCGTGTTGTAAGAATTCATGCGGCCTCGCTACCCTAGTCGGCACCTTTGTTCAAAGCAGCTTCTAATTATATCCGGTTAGATCGAGCTCGCACCACGCTGTAAGGTAATATAAATTACTTATGTCAGTGCTGCCAAGCTCGTTAATCGTCAGCTTGTGGCTTTGCAGACTATCAGATTCTAATTGGTAGAGTAGGTGATACAGCCTCATGAAGGTTCGGCTTTCGGGTGTGCGGGGCACTCGACTTTAACTCGTCAAGGCCCTCTGCCTCGTAGGAGCGGAACCTCCGCGTAGATGCAATCACTCCCTACTACACAGTAAATCACGTGTAAAATTGTGGCTAGCTATTCTGTGGTGTTATGCACCCTACCTAATCACAGAAATGCGGCTGTGCCACCTCTCCCCCCCCCCCAACAAATAACTTATCTTTTATATATTCGCCACCTCACAACCCTCTGGCCGGTGCGGGTCGGCCATCCTCCCTGCTAGCGGTGGCAACTCGAAGTACCACCTGGCATAGACTGCACCTTACAACGATTTCTAAGCGAACTGTGATACTTGAGCTATGCTGTTCTTGTGCTACGTCTAGCCTACCGCTTTAAAGGCTATCTGCTTGCTACACCTATCTCCGCTAGTTTGGGTTCTGTTCGCTAAGTTCCATCGCCTCTAACTGCCATGTTGCCAGAGCTTCGCGAGACGATATAGTAAAGGGATGTCGAGGACCCAAAACTACAGCCCGAAGGAAATAGGCGGCAGATGAGCTGGCGAAGGCAGCGACGCGAAAGGAAAGCGACCAGCCGCGACGACGTAACGGGGTATCGTGGTATCTGATGCGGCTAGCACTGAAAAGAGCCGAAGTAATAGTAGGACCGCCTCCGTCGAAGTGGGCAGAGACAGGAAAGTTCGCGCGCAAGATGGACGCAGCGTTTCATCTGGGCAAGTCAGCAGAAATATAACCGGCAGCTGAACAGCGTCGAGGCGGGCATTCTCACGCAGCTGCGGACGAGCAAAAAATTCCTCAATGAGTACCTACACAAGATCAAGGCAGCCGACACGACGGTGTGCGAATGCAGATGTATAGAACCAGTGGTACACTTCCTCTCCGCGTGCAGGAGATGGAAGCAGCAGAGAGAGAAACTGCGACAGCAGCATGGACAACGGTTCGGAGAGCTATCGTACGCGCTGGGAGGGTACTCGAGCAGGCAAGAGGGTGGGCAGAGCATCGACGGACCGATGGAGCATTGGAAAGCAGACATGGACGCAGTCAGGGTGACGATCGAGTTTACAAAGAGCACGGGGCGGCTGCAACCGAACACATGGAACGAAACGAGAAGAGGTGAAGAAGAAGCAGAAGAATGGAGGCAGATGAGGATCCCCTCGTGGGGGTAGAATGACGAGCTGTCGATGAACGCGCCTCGGCCATTGTGCTGCCGATCAAGAAGCGCACGACGCCGGAAATGCCCTGCGGACGCGAGGCCTGACTAGCTTTACAGCTCGATACATACAACAGTACAACACTTTCCTTTTCTTCCTTTCCTTTGTTGAGCATGGAGCTAGATATCGGACGAGCAGGTCTCATGGTTGGTTTTTAAAAATGGAGCAGACGCAACGAAGCAGAATGTACATAGCTGGCGCATCGTAACGGCCCATACCCACAGGGTGCATGGTCATAATAGAACACACACACACACACACACGTTGTGGAGGCGCTCGATTTTTCGGTATGGACAGTCTTGAAAAGTCGGCGTTATTGCCACTTGAGGGCGAAGGACGCTACGGCGTTTCGAGCGTAGCACCGGATGAGATTGTGAGCGGACCTGACCAGGTGCCTGGGTGCCTGGGTACCAGGAATGTTGAGCTTTTGGGCAATGTTTTCGTACGATCGGTAGAGGCTGTCCGTGCCGCTTGCATCGATCCAAAAGACGGAGCAGTTCCTGTTCCTTTGTCTGTTCCAACGCGCGATCTCGAGCGCCAGCTACGACTTGCCTGTTCCTAGCGGTCCAACAATCGCTATTGTCGTAGCTTAGTTATACTTAAAGAGCTTCGCTTCTAGTTTAGTAAGCTGCAACTCGCGACCTACAAACTGCTTGTTCTAGGAAAACAGGATAATAGACAGTGCACTAGCGGCTGCCTCTAGCTCGATCTAAAGATATCGCCATGCCCTCTCTACCCCCTCGTCATAGGCTGCAGGTATGTTGACATTAAGAATTCTAAAAAGACAGTACACCGCGTCTTCCTCCTTAGATGTCTTATAATTCTTAGTCTAGTGTCTTCGCTCGTTAATAGTAAACTCGTTTAGGGGCCTATTTTATAATGTCCAGACTAGAATGCCAGTCTTCGTGTACACCAGCGGCTCAAGAGACGTCTTATCGCCTATCCACAGCACTTCGCGGTAGAAGAACTCAACAGATGCGGGGGCAATAAGCTCCTGCAGTGTCAAGCCTCGCGTAAACCATTCGCTAGCCTAGAAGGATGCCTCCCAGGCGCTTTAGGATGCATCCGCCGCTGCAAAGACATCCAGCAGGAACGCATAGCATTTCGTTGCGTTCCTGTACCGACGGAACATGGATTTGGTCGCTTTCGAGCGCTCGCGGAGGTCCCACGCAGCATGTGTCGATCCAGAAGTACTGCAGCTGGTCTCGGTCCGCCTGCGCGGCGCAGAACTCGATCCTTCGATACCCAGCCTTCTCTTTCTAGGCGTTCGTGGCTAGATCCTCGAAAAGGATTTCAGAATCATCCCCGCGGCACGCCATTGACTCATACACACGCACATCCCACGAAATTCCATCGCTTGCCGCCACCATTTGACCTGAAATGTCCTGTAGCTCTATTGTCTTGCAACGTGCATGGAACCGACTTGACTCCCTAAGGAGCACACGTCAGGAGGTGCCCGAAGGGAAGGCAGGCCCTCACTCTACTGTGTCAAGCGATGACTATTCTGCCAACTCGAGCGATAGCGAAACGCTCTTTGCGCCATGGCAATTCGACAGCCTATATTCTCCATTGGGAAGGGCGAGATCCGCTTATTGCGACGGAAGGTTGGCGAAGTCAACGATTTTCATTCTTACGAGCTCGTTCAGATGCCTCTCCGTAAAGCGAGATTCTACATCGCTGTCCCATACACATGAAAGAGGACCATTCGTACTGGTACTCCTAATCCGAAGTCAAGAATAACCGAATTACCGTGAATGGTCAGAGCATGATAGCAGCATCGAAACTTGCGTATATGCTCAAATCTATCGTGGAGGTGGACTACACTTGGCCTGTTTCTCTATTCTTCAAAGCTCTTGCTAGGCAATCCGCTAACCTTTTGCAGCCCTTAGCCGCGTCGCATATCTGGATCGATGCAATGTGCATCAATCAAAGTGACACCTCTGAACTAGGTCACCAGGTCGGCATGATGGGAGAGATATACGCACAGGCATACTCCGTTCTGATTTTCTTTTGCATGCCTTCGTATAACACCGATCTAGCCTTCGACCTCCTCTCGTCTGGTGTTTCCTCCGGCCACTCTTTGCCTGATGATGCAGTTCCCGGTATAGCGGAAATACTGGAGCACCCTCACTCGACTCGAGGGTGGGTCATTCAGGGAATTGCGAAACCCCGCCGCCAGCGATGAATTATTTGTGGTAACAAGCATTCACACTGGGGCCAGTTCATGGATCTTTTCGAGCATGACACATCCCACCTCATGCTACGTCAAGATCGTTCGCAAAGCCTTTCTCCGGCGCATCACGTTTGGCAAATCCATTACTTCGGATTGCTCCATAGAAGCAGTCTACTACTAGGTTTGCAAAACACATGGCAGGCCTTCAAATCCGAATCATGCCATGCCATTTTATGCCAAGCTCAGCTTGGCTATGGATGTAACCCTACCTATCCTAAAAACCATTTCATTGTTCAGTAGGAACGCTTGACTACAGGAACCACAACTCTACCACCAAGCAGGACTCTGTTTGTGCCAGAAAACACGTCCTTCGACCTATCAGGGCCAACATGGCGCAGCGGAGGAATAATCTCCTCCTCGTCACCCGCGCGCAGCGCAACGGCGAGCCTGTGACCCGGTTCAACGATGATAGAGGTAGGGGGAATCGGGATCTCGACGTCGTAATACTTGTTCTTCTCGACCGGCGCCGGTTTCATTTGGTCTAAGATGGGTCTGTGGGGAGTCGACTTGTTGGAGAGCGTGCGATGAGACAAGCGAAACCAGCTGCGGAGGAAGGAAACAGCAGGCTCGTCATGGTTGCCGCGGAAAACGAGCTGCTTGCCTTCCTGATCAATAATATAGAAGTATACAAATATGTCCATGTCGTGTGCGTCGGTGGAGACTGTCAGTGAGAGGTAGGGATAACCCAGAATCTCGAAGTCCTCCTTCATAGGTGCAGTCTGGAAGAAGCTCACGCCATCTAACCCGGCATAAGAGACGGCATCAGGGGTGGAGGGAGCCTTGTACTGCTCGAAGGAGAGCGTCCTATTGGAAGCGAGATAGAGGGGTGTATGAGTGGCATCCTTAGGCGGCCAAGAGTCCTCTTTACGATAGAAACCTTTTGCGCCTCTACGGATAAGGAGGTCAATTCGAGGGGAGTCTCTTAGCCCGTTATCCGTCTTGCCTTTGAGAAAATAGTCTAAGAATTTGATCTGTCTTTCAATTTGCAGAGGGTCATAAAACGCAGCCAGATGGTTTCCGGTATGCATCTCGAGAAACTTCCATTCCGAGGACGCCTTCTCGAATGAGGTCGGGTTTCCGGGAAGGTGTATTTCCGAGTCCATCCAATTGCCAGCAGTGAGCATGGGGACCTTGATGTTGGAAACATCTCTCGTGCGGTCAAATAAGGGCCAAGGGCCTTCACTACGCCAGATCCAGTGACGAGCGAGGGCGTTGAAGTCGAAGCGCTGCTTCGCCAGCTGATCGTCGCTAAGACCTTCGTCTTTTCCATACTGAAAGTGAATGACCATGTCGAACCAATGCTTCTGGAATCCGGAATGCCACACGCCGCCTTGTCGGCACGAGTCTCCATACATGTCCGTTTGCGCCTCATATGGGACGATGGCTGAGAGATGAGGTGGCTGTCGCATCGCTGCCCAGTAACAGACCATACCATAGTAGCTAATACCGCACATTGCGACCTTGCCAGTTGACCAATCCTGCGTGCCGGCCCATTCCACAACATCATAGAGGTCTGTTGCACTTTAGTGTTAATAGGCTACGCACTTCATTGAGAAGGAGTGGACTCACCATTGCCTTCGGAGTCGTCGCCAATCAGTACCGTTCGACCAAGGCCGAAGGGATCAAACACGCCGGGACTGCCACCGGACCCTCGAGCATCGCATCTGACAATAGCGTATCCATGCTCTTTGCACTAAAAGACAATGATCAGTATCAATCCAAACAAGATATTACGTGTACAGAATGGAGAAGACGTTGAACGAGGTGTGCGATTGTAGCCTGAAGAACGTTTCGCAATTACTCACCCAGATGATTGGGTCCGGAGCTTCAAAGCATGCGTCCGGCCCAAGTGGCTTGATGGCTTTCGACATGTTTACATATAAGTCGGTGAAAGGCAAACCGAACTCGGAGAAATGAATGTCCTTTCCGTAAGGGCTCAATGTGAGAAGAACAGGGAACTTCTTGGGCCCATCACTGAGGGGTAAATATACGTTGGAACAGATCACCGAGCCATCTCGGGTGGGAATGTAAACATTTTTAAGACGTTTGTAGCCATCGCGAATGGCCTCTTTTGTCTGGCGACGAGGCACAGTTTGGAAGTGGTTTGGATACTCAACGGACATAGCGGATGTAAATCTGATTGAAAGACAAGCAGCGAGCAAAGCGAGCTGCAGAAGCAATAACCACGTCAATGCTTTACTAGTTGTACGCCTTTAGTAGAGTTGAGTTTAAAACTCGCTCAGCTTATCTCCGCAACAAAACTCCCACCAGAAGTGCCGAGCGTGAGGGGAAGGATACGAAGACCTTCGCCTGGAATTTCCCGGATGGCCCCGCAAATATCGGCCCGAATCCAACGTGGTATGAGCTAGGTACCTCGGAAGTAGCAAAGACTACCGTATCGCCCTAAATGCTGGCCGTCAATACGGCTGCGGCTAAGCCGGCTGACCGGATTTCCAGACACCCCTAGTTTCCGGACACCCCCACCAAGACGCGTACCCGTAATTAACGACCCGTACACTATCAACTCTCTTATTTAATATAGATACCCGCGAGCAGAGTATATAATTAGCTATCGTGTAGTTTAATACTAGTATTTTTATAAGCCTACAAGCTATACTTAAGTGTATGTATTCCTTTGTCTACCCTATATAATTAACTTAATAGCGCGATAAACAGCTATGCTAGCTATACAAATTAATAATAATTAACCCTAGATTAAGAGGGTTTCTTAGTAGACGAGATCTTTAAGTAAAATATAAATAGCTAGCTAAATCCTCTATATAAATAGTAACCTAAAGCTTCTTAGTAAAAAATAAATGTAACTTTGAATATAACGTAACTCTTATATTACCCTTATAATAAAAAAAAATAGATAAAAGCTAGGGTAAGATAGCTACTATAGAATAAACTAGTTTATTTCTTAAGCTTTTTAAGTATATTAGAATTAAGCTAGGTAAATATGTAGGCTTTATAAATAAGTTATCTATACGTAGTATATTTAAGTAAAAATACTAACGTAGTTTACAAGTAAGTAGCTAGTATAAGTAAGTAGTTAGCTTTACTAACTTTATGCACCTCTTTAAGTATATAACTTAATAATATAGTAGAGTAAAGTATATATATTAATATATTAAATTAAGTAGTACCTACTATATTACTTTTATATATATATAAGTTATACTTTTTATAGTATATATAAGCCTAGTAACTTAAGCTTAAGTACTACTTACTCTTATACTATTTATAATTAATCTAGTAATTAGCCTTTAGTTAAGTAATAAAATCCTCTCCTTATCTTTTTATTAAAACTCTTTTTTTCTAAATCTACTTCTTTTTTTATAATTTATACTTACTAGCTACTTTATTAGCTCTTTTAAGACTAGAAATCTAATTAGATATTAACTTAGCTTCTAGTATTATTATATAAGCTCTCTTTTTAAGTTAATTAATTATATTAATAATTAATACTAGGAATTAGCTTTTATACTAGTATACGCGCTTATATATAAGTATTAACTAAGCTTTTAGCTTATATATATTACTTAGTATATAAGCTACCTAGAGAGCTTCTAGTAAAGCTAAAGTAGCTAGAGTAAGTATATAGAGCTAGATATTAAGTCTTAAAATAACTACTTTTAGCTAAAGTAAAATAAAGCTAGTAGCTTAAAAAGCTAAGTAAATATTTACTTTTATAAAAGCCTAATTAAAAGCTATATAGAAAGCTAATAAGAATTTAAGTTTAGTAATATAATTAATATAGTTTTAAATTAAGCTCTTAACTTAATAGCTATACGCTTTCTTTAATAGAGAGAAGTAGTTAATATTAAGAAGCTAAAGTAAGTAAAATAAGTAAGCTAATATATAGAGTATATAGATATTATTCTCTTTATAGATTTTATAACAATTAAGTATAAGTAGCTAATATATACTAACTACTTAGTTTTTTATATACTTATTAAAGTACTTAAGCTAGTTAATAGGTAGCTTATTTATTATCTAGCTATTATTACTAATTCTAATAGCTTAGTTTTAAAAGATACAGTTTTCTTTATACTAAGTAAAGAAGTAGTACTTACTAGTAATATTAAGAAATAGTAAAACTACTTAGCTAGTAGCGTTAATTATAGTAATTACTATTACCTACTTATAATTACGAACCTAGATAGCTTTTAGCTTACTTTTTCTCTTTAAATTTATTATAATAAGCTAAGTTATAATTTTACTTATTATAAAGCTAGCTTTATTAAAGTTATAGATATCTTTATTAGCTATTTTATATATAGTTATATACTTTACTATTTTAAACTAGCTACTTATAGTAGATAGGTTTTTATATAAAGCTTTTTATATATTATATAAGTAATTAAAATATATTATAAAACTATCTATATATTTAATAAAGTTACGTACTTAGTAAATACTAGTAAGTTTATTTCTATACTAAGAATAAAAAAGTTATCTCTTATATCTTTTATTTTTACGCTAATATTAGTAAGTTTATAACTTACTAATATTTAACTACTTTTCTACTTTTAGTTAGTACTTAGTAAGCTACTAGGTATATATACCTAGTACTTACTTAGATAGCTATATCTACTATTTACTTTTTTTAATTAATTATTAAAACTACTTTATTAAGTTATCTTATATATAGTTTACTATATAAATTTAAACTAAAAGTATAATAAAAAAATAGTTTTATTTTATTTTTTTTTAAATTAATTAATAATAGTAATAGCTTTATAAAACTACTAAATATTTTATTATTACTTATACTTTAGTATCTAAATTAGTAATTTATAATTTTAGATAGTTATTCTATTAATATTTTTTTAAATTTTAAAAAATAGTATATAATATAGTTATATAACTTATACTATTTAATTTACTTTTTAAAATATTTATTAAGAACTCTATTATAATAGTAAGTAAGATTAAGAGAGTTAGTATTAATTAGGTTTAAAATAAACTCTAAGTTTAATTTTTTTACTATTTTAATAACTCTTTATATATTAATTCTCTTTTCTTTATATAATATAATAGTTAGAAAAGTAGCTATAATAAATATAATACTAAAAAAAAAGTTTATTCTTATACAAAGTAGCTAAAAAAATAAAAAGATAAAAAAGTTAGTATTAAAAAATATATATTTTAAGATATAGAAAGGGGTTAGGCTTATATATTACTAAAAAATAGTAAAAATAAGCTTTGAAATTTTTTTAATAGTAAATAGGTATAAGTTTAAATATAGTCTAAATAGCTAAAATATACTATTTTTTTCTTTATTATTTTTTTATAAATAAGTAAAAGCTTTTTATTAGTAATATTAAAAGTATAATATATTTATTAATAATATATAGTAAAACTCTATTATAAAATAAAAGTTTAAAAATAAGTAAAAGATAATTATTAATTAAAAAGCTATTTAATCTAAAGTACTTATATATAGTAAAGTAGCTTAAATATTTTATATAGCTTACTTACTACTATAAGCTTACTAAAATTATATAGAGTAAAGCTTTAACTTATAATATACTTTTTAAGTATACTATATAGTAAAGTTATTTAATAAGTTTTATAGTAGTTATTTAACTTAAGTTAAAAATAACTTTACTTATAATTCTATTTATTTTAAGCTTTTACTAAGGTACTAAGTACTTATATACTATATATAATATATTTAAATTTTTTTAGCTTTATAAGCTTTTTAGTAACTATTATTATAGCTATTATAAGTTACTATTTTTTATAGCTTTATAGCTTACTTTCTTACTAGTAATTATTATACTAACGTGTTTTTATAAAGTAAAGCTAAACAAGCTATTTATACTTATACTTTTTACTTTTATACTACTTTTAATACTACTACTACTACTACTACTACTACTACTACTACTACTACTACTACTACTACTACTACTACTACTACTACTACTA